>CM042409.1:16346435-16361435 GCA_023634145.1 Thymallus thymallus | reverse complement strand
CGGAGCACATTACTGAGTAAATGTCATAATTTTCATCTCTTTCCTCATTGCTCTTTGACTCTGCTGTTCAAAGGCTGAGAAGCCCCTTTTATGCCCTTTTACGAAATCAATACTTTCCCCTGCTCACCTAATAAAAGTCCTAGAAAAAGGGAAGACACACACACACACACACACACACACACACACACACACACACACACACACACACACACACACACACAGGACTAGGCTGAGGACTTTTAATAAGGGTCATTATTTTTATTAATTTGTCAGTCTATTTGCTGACCCAAGTGAAAGGCGTGCTAAAATACCCCCCTCTCTTCTCCTCTCTATTCCTTTCCCCTCATATCCCCGTCCTACAGGCCTACAGTAGCAGGGGAGGTGGTCTCTGTGCCTCTGACAGAACCCTCCTCTGGGACATAGTTGCACCTTACAGTACCCTCCAACATAACCCACACACCAGCTGGCCTGGGAACAGTCCTATGACCAGTCACCGAGAAGAAATACATCTGATTCCAGTTCAAAGAGTAAGGGAGAGACAGAGAAAGAGAGAAACGGGAAGAATACAAATGCAGTAATTGTTTAGAATGAATCAAAACATGCAGAAGAAGAATGCGGTATCAATATTATCCCTGGTCAGTAGTATTTGTCGGATTGTGACCAGAGAAAATATTATCCCTGGTCAGTAGTATTTGTCGGATTGTGACCAGAGAAAATATTATCCCTGGTCAGTAGTATTTGTTGGATAGTGACCAGAGAAAATATTATCCCTGGTCAGTAGTATTTGATGGATAGTGACCAGAGAAAATATTATCCCTGGTCAGTAGTATTTGTCGGATAGTGACCAGAGAAAATATGATCCCTGGTCAGTAGTATTTATCGGATAGTGGCCAGAGAAAATATGATCCGTGGTCATTAGTATTTATGGGATAGTGACCAGAGAAAATATGATCCCTGGTCAGTAGTATTTGTCGGATAGTGACCAGAGAAAATATTATCCCTGGTCAGTAGTATTTGTCGGATAGTGACCAGAGAAAATATTATCCCTGGTCAGTAGTATTTGTCGGATAGTGACCAGAGAAAATATGATCCGTGGTCAGTAGTATTTGTCGGATAGTGACCAGAGAAAATATGATCCCTGGTCAGTAGTATTTGTCGGATAGTGACCAGAGAAAATATGATCCCTGGTCAGTAGTATTTGTCGGATAGTGACCAGAGAAAATATGATCCCTGGTCAGTAGTATTTATCGGATAGTGACCAGAGAAAATATGATCCCTGGTCAGTAGTATTTATCGGATAGTGACCAGAGAAAATATGATCCCTGGTCAGTAGTATTTATCGGATAGTGACCAGAGAAAATATGATCCCTGGTCAGTAGTATTTGTCGGATTGTGACCAGAGAAAAACAGAAAGGGAAGAGATCTGCTTGTATTCAGGGACGTATTGAGTGAACATGTATGTGCTATTGTGTGTTATTGTTTTGTTGTACATTAAGGCCCTGATTCCGACCCCAGTTAAGCGTGCCTACATTTAACGTAATTCCCTTTTTATGCACTTTTCTCTCTGCGTATTCTGACCATGCTATTCTCCTGCTATTTGTTTGTGGTGTTTATCGAAAAAATGACAGTGTATGTGGTGGAGGTGTGTCCACAGACAAGCCTGACCTTGACTTCCACCACCTTTACGTGTGAGGAAACCATGAATAAGGTTGTATCTACTTTAACAGCATTCTCCATGCACTGTAATTTATAAATGGATAAGAGCTATTGATAAGAGCTTATTTAAATGAGTCATTAGTTTGGAGAAGGGGATTGTAAATACACAGAACAATTGTTTTAGTTTTTGTTCCTATTGATCCCTGGAGACGAACGAGAAACCAGCCATATGGAAGAAAACTGAAAATCATATCAACATGACATGTATTGCAGCCCCTTTTTCCACAGTGAAATAGGCTATATATAGCTGTGCCGTTATTCTGAATTTTAATTGTGTGCCCTCGTAATTTGCATGGATGAAATTTGGAGACCCAAGCTATAGGCTTCTGTAGGGCTGAACCTGCCGAGTTGATGTATGCGTTTTAGAATGTTTTAATTATATCCTATGCCCAGGCTTGCCCAGGCTCCATTTAATTTTACAATTTGTATCATGTTATATATTAGCCACTATCGGGAGCCACCGTCAATAATACCCACATACATTTAGAACTGTCACTTGAGTGTTAGTTTTCTTCAATTTGTAACTTACATTTTGCATCATTCCATTCCGTTTACCTTTCTTTCCTCTGTCATGTCGGTGTAAATTGTTCCTGAGGGTCGCAACCATTAGTAGATCATATTAGGTTAAAGTTGTGCAATAATTTGGGACATGTAGCCTATTTGAATCATTATGGAACTCGTAGCAGGTTAACGATGACTGGACCGTTGTCATTCAGTTCCATGATTAGTGAGGACTAGGGTAGATTTATAGGATTATTATTCAACCACTTTTTTCCACCTTCCAATATTTCATAGATTGAACTTGAATATGACAACTTTCAGGATGAACTAAACCATTATTTTTTATTCACCAATACATTTAGTGCGTAAATGCTCTCCAAATCAATTTTCTTTATTTTTTTATTTATGCTTCATACATACTTTCCTAACCCCAAAATATTCTACATAATAATCTACAAGAGCAGAGTATTTTTAAATCTAGCAGTTGGGACTGAAACGGAGACAAAGATGAAGAGATGGCATTCTTTCATTGATGCCTATTTTCTGAACCCGTTCTCTCGATATATTAGTCTGTTGACAAAACTCTAATTAAAAAGGTACACCATATTTAAAGGGATGGATTAAGACAAATGTACTGAAAACCCTATTGAATGAAAACTCCACGCGAAAATGTGTTGGCTAGGAAGTGGAAGGATTTTCAACAGTTGAATTACATTTATTCAGTGTGCACAAGGAAACCACGCCTGCAAAGCCCATTATGCACCTTCATAAGGTAAGTCTGAGTACCAATTGCTGAGAAGTGTGTAGGAAAGGTGTGCGTAAGAATGGCGTGAATTCCTAAATCCGAATCGGGCCCTAAATGTTGCATGCAGAAGAGATGCTTGTTAGTTTGTTCCCATTCATGTCACATTAACTTGTCTTTATTCAGGCGGCAGGAAACCAATAAATCTGCCCTACCACTGAAGGTCATATTAATATTTTCACATCATCAACCAATAGTGTGTTCTATTGAATGTTTTCCCAGATCATGTCCACATACTTGACAAAAGCCAGCAACAAAATGCAGTAAACAGATAGGAACCAAGCAAAATCATAGGAAGACGGAGATATGTTTTTCACTGTCTCTGGGCTAGGGATGTGACAAATGGACCAACATTAACCAGACATTTGGTTTGCATTAAGAAAAATGCATAAAATTCCATGTGAACTCACAATGCAGCTACGCTGCTGCCAGCAACGGTTTGGGTCTCATGGTGTGTCCCTTTCAGATGGTTAAGCATTGCACATGTACTACCATTACTGTACATCAATTCCACCTCGCAAAGTTTGCATTTCCCTGTCATTTAACTTCTCAAAGTATAACCATACAGGACTTGCTGCTGTCGCTTGCCTTTCTCTGCCATTGTCCCAACTGTTAACGACGATGACAAAGTGGTGGAGCGTCGACTCCAAAATAATTGATTCCTTGACTCCTTGCACATCGACTCCCATTTCTGAGTCTCAAGATTAGATTCCACCAGGAATCAACTCCTAAGATTGTATTTTTTGGAACGGTAGAGACTGATTAGTTGCTGTACTTCCGAGAACAAAAATACTTGCATCTTTCATAGCGAGCTATTGAGGGAAGGAGAGAGAGGGGAGGGGCACAGTATAGGCAGGTTGGCCACCAGGCAGACAATGTCAGAACCGTGCACTAGGCCTATCTATCGGCAATCAAAAGCTGTATCTCGCAATGGAATGCTGTATCCCACATTTTGATTTCTTTTTAAATCCAGACCTCACCAGGTAAAAAAAGTATGTAATCAATGGCCAATGTTTAGTATTTTAATTGGGGGCTGTTACAGTCTATTACAAATCAGCCGGACAGTCCTTTTGACAGTATTTCAATATGAAGGAAGTATGGTTGAATTGACTGAAATGCATCAGAAAGGTATTTTTGAAGTTCAAAAGATCATCAGGCAATACTTTTTTATGATCTTCTGTGTAGAAAAGAACATCATCATTCACCATTCTGATTTAGTGCCTGGTCTTGTCCATTCTGTGCCTTGTGGGCATTGTAGAGGGAAACAGAAGACACATATCATTGCTCATATCTTTCAGTGATGGGGTCATAATATTTTGTAGTCAGAGCCACATATGTAGGAAGAAAACATAAACCAATCTATTTATTACAACCACATCTAGTGGCTACCAGAGGTTACTGACTTAACCCCGGTTCTACGAACCAAGCACAATTTTTTTAAATGTTATTACAGAGTGTCTCTCGCAACCCCATTTTCAAATCAGGCAACCCCATTTGCTTCCGCTCCGAAACGTTTCACAACAGAATCAGAGTATTGAATACGCCCCAGGCGAGCCAGCCCAAGAGAGAGAGAGGAGGGGTCAGGCAGTAATCTGAATCTCCCAATCAAATCAAATCAAATTTTATTTGTCACATGCGCAGTGAAATACTTACTTACAATGCAGTTTAAGAAAAAGTAAAAAAAAAAAATAGATAAGTAAAAGTAAAAAATATGTATTGTCTTGCATGCCTCGCAAATTCACCAAAGTAGGGTAACCCCTACTCTCAGCGAACTATGGATTGGCTCTGGTTGAGTGAGAAGAGCAGGGCTCTAATATAGCAGCCTCAGCATGTGGCCCTGCTTCAATATGGGCCCAGCAGCAGCAGATATCAGTCCCAGCCAGGTACATTTAAGACTCAACGTGCCTCCATCATCACATCGGGGAGGAAATTAGGAAAAGACAGCTTGTGTCTGTGTTTCTGGAGTGTATGGTGGCGTATGTGTATGTTAGAGGCTGGTAAGTGAAACTCTGCTTTGGATTAGGCCTCTGCCAAGCACATGTTTGGGTGTGTGCATCGGAGTGCAGTGTGCATGTCTCTGTGTGCGCTTGCATGTGACTCTAGGGTCACCTCTGGATCTCTTTGAGCAGGAGCTCCCTCTATGTGATTTATGGCTTTGGTAGCTCCAGCAGGCAGGGCCCATTTTCTCAGAGGTCTTTGCACAGGAGCCAAAATAACATGGCTTTCCTCCTCACTCCTTCCTGTTTCCTTCTCCAGATAAGGGTGGAGCCAGAACAACCCCTGATCCTTCTACCTCCCTTTCCTTGCGTTCCTCTTTCCTTCTCCATTTCCCTTCCCCCATCTCTCCCTCTCTACGCCTTACCTCAAGCCTCTGTTACCCTCTGAGCCTTAACAGAGAGCTGTTCCCCCAGACTGACCTCTCCACCCTCTCCATTTCTCTTAAGGGCCTCCACACTTTCCAGCCATTCCCATTAAAAACTCCTTGAACCAGACCTGAGCACTTTCTGTTGCAATCTCTGCTAAATAAAGTCCTAAATAGAGTTTTTGTTTGTTGAATGCTTTTTCTTCCCACAAAGATCGATAAGGGGGAAACAACCATAAGAAAAAGGAATAGGTGTTGAGTAATATTCTCAAAATAAACTTTATCTAGAGGTAGAAGTAAAAAATAACATGTAAGTAGAAGCCATTTGACTCCATATCCACACAGAACATTCTTTCGTCCAATCAAATCACATCTATTTTCTTCTTCTGTTGCGGTGACAAATGTTTCTCGTGACCCAAAGCCACAACTCTGCTAGCTGGTCCTCGACTAGCTGAGCCGGATGAATTACTGTTATTAAGCAATTCATTAGCAGATGAGAGAAAGATAATGCCTAACTGTATGCTGATTTAATGACTAGCCAGGAGGGTGGGCATGTGCAGGGGACGGGTGGATATCAGCCAAGAACAGAAGTGACATTAACCTTTTGATTAGTAGAGTAATGGGCAGATGGATGGACTGGCGCATCCATTCTCCAAGTGGAGGAGGAGACAAAAAGCAACAAGACAACGATGCCACCGGAGGGACTATCAGTGTTCAAAGTGATGGGATGACATCATCCCTATGCTCCTTTCAGTTACGCAGTCATCTGTGGAACTGGATTAGTCTTGTTATCCGCCTCACAGCCCATATGCAAAAGACTAGTACAGCTGTTTGTCACTTATTACAAATTGAATAATACAAAAAAAAGATGAAAATCTGAAAACAAACACGAAAATTCCTGAACTATTTTTGGTTCTCAGAATATTTAGGCCTATTTAGACAACAGGAGACGCTCATCTAGTCAAGCAGCTAAAAGTGAATCATTGTTTGCAGATTTGATCGAAAAATGTAATTTGATTGAAAAAGTCTATAAACAATCAATGTGTCCTAAAAACAGCTCTGTGTGCAATGCGCACCTTCAAGATGCAAAGAAGGCCTGGGAAACCGCTTGAGAATAATTCCAGAGTCATGCCCATCAACTGTTCATCACAACAGACCACTCCATCAGCTGGTCACTTTACATAACTGGATCTCTTCATGCATAATGCAGCAGTTGTACCGTACACTCAAACCACAGATGGAGACTGACACCTTACAGTACGGGCAACTGGGTACCAACCCTGGCACCACACAGAGATGTTGTGGCCAACTGAGAGTTTACCCTGAGGGACCACATACAAGATTGCTTCAGTTTGGTGACATTGGTGCCAAACAAATTGTGTTTTAGATTTAGATAACAATCTGGTAATAGTAGCAATGCTGCTAACAGTCCAGTACTGGATCAGTGTCCTCTCTATGGATAGAGACTGTAGCTCTGAGTACCTGGTGTTCCAGTAAAGCATAGAGCCCATTCAGCACACTGCCACCCCCCTGCATGCCTACAACATCCACCCTCATCGCCAATTATGCCTTGCTTTCCATGCCATTTAAATATATTAGCAGGCGGCACGCATATTCTGAAATTGTTGATGAGCCCTGTGGTCTATTCCTGGGGCGATGATGATATCACGCCTATAATGTTTTCTTTAAGGCACATTTTATCCTCGTTTAAGGGCTGCCACCCAGCTCTCGGGGGAAATACTCTACTGTTTTAAATGAACAACTGACTTTCAACACGCTTATAGGGAAGGGCACTCAACATGTACGGCACTTACATAAATGACTGATGATTGGCTGAAATAAATAGATAATAAGAAAATTGTGGGAGCTGTTTTATTAGCATTCAGTACTAATTCAGTGCTTTTGACATTATCGATCAACTTATATGTTATGGCTTAACAGTGGATTAAGAGTTACCTACAGTGTCTAACAGAACACATCTTTTTTTTTTTTTTTTATGGAACCGTCTCTAACATAAACCAGGCAGAGTATGGCATACCTCAAAGCAGCTGTCTTGGCCACTTACTTTATAAACGTTTTACTAATGACTTACCACTAGCAGTGAGTAAAGCTTGTGTGTCTACTTAAAGAGTTGCAGTCAGATTTAAAATGGAAGTCGTAAATATATCAAAAACTTAAATAATTTATTTGGTTCAAATCATTTGCTAAACCCTGAACCTCAACTAAATCTTGTAATGAATAAGGTGGCAATTGAGCAAGTTGAGGAAACTAAACTGCCTGGTATAACCCTAGATTGTAAACTGACATGGACAAAACATATTGATGTAACGGTAGCTAAGGCGGGAAGAGGTCTGTCCGTGATAAAGTGTTGCTGTGCTTTCTTGACATCCCAATCAACAAAACAAGTTCTACAGGTCCTATGTTTACAGGCCGTACAGGTCCTACGTTTACAGGCCGTACAGGTCCTACGTTTACAGGCCGTACAGGTCCTACGTTTACAGGCCGTACAGGTCCTACGTTTACAGGCCGTACAGGTCCTACGTTTACAGGCCGTACAGGTCCTACGTTTACAGGCCGTACAGGTCCTAGGCCGTACAGGTCCTACGATTACAGGCCGTACAGGTCCTACGTTTTCAGGCCGTACAGGTCCTACGTTTACAGGCCGTACAGGTCCTACGTTTTCAGGCCGTACAGGTCCTACGTTTACAGGCCGTACAGGTCCTACGTTTACAGGCCGTACAGGTCCTACGTTTTCAGGCCGTACAGGTCCTACGTTTACAGGTCCTACAGGTCCTACACACAAAGTAGGAAATAGTCAAATTACAGTTGCCCCAGAACAGAGCAGCATGGCTGGCCCTTATATATACACGGAGGGCTAATATCAATAACATGCATGTCAATCTCTGCTGTGTGTTTGACTGCATCACTATTTGTCTTTGTGAGAGGTATTGACGTGTTGAAAGCACCGAACTGTCTGTTCAAACAGCTAACACACAGCGCAGACACCCGTACATATCCCACAAGACACGCCACCAGGGGTCTCTTACAGTCCCCAAGACCAGAACGTACTCTGGGAAATGCACAGTACTACATAGAGCCATTACTACATGGAACTCTCTTCCACATCAAGTAACTCGAACTCTCTTTCACATCAAGTAACTCAACAACACCTCACGGTACAAAGAGGACTGTGAAAAGGCACACACACACACATGCATATGCACACACACTCTAACACACACACTCTAAACACACATACATTGTAATATTGTTGTATTGTAGTATTGTATATTTTATACTGTAAATGTGTAATAGTAGTCATAATTTAATATATTGTATGATATACTGTTTTATTGATGATGTAGACTGATGTGTTTTCTTGTGATGTAATTGTTCCTCAAGAAGAGTATGGGGATCCTAATAAATGAGGACCAGAGACGCTTCTCTCCCGCTGCCTGCCTGAGTCCTCTCTCCTCTCTCACTTTCCAACTCCCTCAAACCTCTTTCCCTTTTAACTTCCTCACTATACCCTCTCACCCCTACCCCCCCATCTCCCTCTCTCTCTCTCTCTCTCTCTCCCTATCCACACTCTCTCCCTGTCCACCTCTGTCCCTCCATACGACCTCCAGACCAAGCTGCTAACTCCGGTCGAGCTCTTGACAATACATTTTGAGCCAACAAGGTGCTCTATAGTGACGCCAATTAGGCCGTGTGCAGATTAAGCATCACAATGGAGCGCTTAGGGAGAAAGCAATGGGTTTACTCTCTAAACAGGCCCGCTGCTTTGAAATAAGAACAAAAATCAATAGGCACTCGTGTAATTCACTTCACAGCAGATAACTGCAGTGGGGCGGGCTGGGTAATGAGGTGATAGCCAATGAGATGGGCAGAATGGTCTTTGTGTGCTGAGGCCCATCAGGAGCGTATGAATCATATAGCAACAGTTTCCGGTCACGGAGGCTGACGGGTGGCTGTTTCATAGTGCTGATGACTAGAGGGTTTGAATAACCATAGAAGGAATTGGATAGAAACCAGAGGGAGGTGAGGGTGGTCATGAAATAATGCGAGAAGGTGCTATTATTTCCTTTTCACTGTTTGTTGGATATAATAGCTTACTGTATGTAGCCTTTTGTATCCATGTAGGCCTTTTCAGATTACAATACTAACCTAACCACCCTCTCTCTGTTACCCTGCTATGATGGAATTTGACAAAATGCCATGTAATTGGGTGTTGCCAAGTGAGGAATTCCCCATTCTGTTGGACCTTCACATGATTCATACAGTATGGCAGTATGTACTACGTCCTACTAAGCCTTTTCTCTCTTTCTCCAAACTCCTAAACCTGAGGCGTTTCTGGAATAATCAATGTCCAACTCTCTGATGACATCATTTTTACTTCCAGCAGCTCCTGGAGCCGATCGATAGTGCCGGTATTCAGGAAGAAAGATTGACCAATAATTTCCCCCCAGATTTTCAATTATAAACTGCTAAACATCTGCAATAAATAGGGTTGAGGGGACGCAGCGCAGTCCATCACCATAGCGTCTGTGTAGAAGGGTGTAATAACACGGGAACAGCCGTCAGGGAAGAGGAATGCCCTTCCAGTTGCCTGCCTACCTCACACACTCTCTCTCTCAAACACACACACACACACACACACACACACACACACACACAGCACAATCATCTCAGTCAACTGAGGAATATTCAACCCCACCCGACACACATACACCTCCAAATGTGCTCTCTCTCCTTCTTTTACCCTTTCTCGCCATCACTCTTACTTTCTATCAGCCATCCTCTGTATCTCTCTCTGTATCTCTCTCTCTCTGTATTTCTCTCTCCCTGTCTCTCTCTCTCTCTGTCTCTCTCTCTCTCTCTCTCTCTCGCTCTTCTCCCCCCCACCCGCTCTCTCTCCCTACATCTCTGTCTACATTCTCCCTCTTGCTCTCGCTCTCTGCTTGGTATCAGCCATGGCGTAATCCATCGCATTCTGAATGTAAACAATTACACTCGCTTTTTATCTCTGTGAACTACTCTACTTCCTCTTCCCCCCATCATCGTGCTTTGTTTGCCCATGTCTGCCCTGAGTCTCCTGTCTCTCAGCAGTGTGTGTTCCAGACTCCACACTGTCACGTGCGGCTGTTTGGAGCATATTAAATACCCTGTAAGCCAATAAGCCACAGGAATGTGTATTCAGTAGAAGAGTAATCTTCCACAAGCCTTTGCAGCATATTTTGAAATGCATATTGTATGGCTTCATGAGCTACTTTTCCACTTAATGTAGCCTATTTGTTAACCTACCTGGTTTTCAGTAACAATGAAGACGGGCAGCACAAGCAGCCAATGGCATTACAACTCCTCTGGTGCACTGTGTGTTTAGCCAAATGGAGACAAGATATATGGTATAAGATGGTATAAGATGGTATAAGATGGTATAAGATGGTATAAGATGGTATAAGATGGCGGCACTGCGCATCTTGCCGGGTCCTGCTCGACTTTGCTTTTTTAATGCTATTTCTTGGTTAACCTGAAATGAAGACATTCGTTAGCCAAAGTACTACAATGTTATTGGTTTAAATGTCATGATGATTTCCTACCTTGTCTCAATACTTTAAATATACTGTATGAGATGACTTAATAGAGTTCATAGAGTAAATAGAGCTAATTAATAGAGTAAGGGTAAGAGTAACTATGAGGAAATTATTTAGCCACAAACCAATACAGTCATTTTGAGCCAGGGGTGGTGAGATGATGACACAGAGGTGTTGAAATTACCCAGTGAGATCATAGGGCTGCAGATTCCACGCTGGATTAACTCAGTGGAGATTGAGTTAATTTGATCCACATGTAGAGGACCAGCATGAGCAAGAGAGATAATCCCAGATCCTATGCACACTAACGGGCGGTGAACCCCACCAAGCATCTGGCAACAGAGCTGAAGCAACCTGTAGCGGTGTGTATGTGTGTATGGCTCTGCTGTAAGGGGCTGTGTGTTCTGTGAGTTCTAAACACACACACACACACACATTATTATTACTAGTCTGGCCTCTCCCCTGTGTGTTGGCCGTCTGAGGCGCATTGATTAATTAATAGTCAGTGATTTTTCATCTTTAGGGCCTTTAATAACACAGGGGAGCAGCGTGCAAGGACAGGGGGGTCGTCATCATGCCGATGCACTTCATCACGCACGCCATGGGAACACACGTGTGTGTGTGTCAGGCCCTGTCAGCCGGTCTAACATTAGCACACCGCCAGGGAGCTCTGATCTGGATCATACCACAACACTGTGTTGTTTACTGGCCAAGAGTCAAACAGGCAGCCTGCACACTGCTACTGCAGTATCAGCAAAGTAACCACTGCTACTGCAGTCTCAGCACAGTAACCACTGCTACTGCAGTCTCAACACAGTAACCACAATGCTACTGCAATCTCAACACAGTAACCACAATGCTACTGCAATCACAGCACAGTAACCACACTGCTACTTCAGTCTCAGCACAGTAACTACACTGCTACTTCAGTCTCAGCACAGTAACCACAATGCTACTGCAGTCTCAGCACAGTAACCACACTGCTACTTCAGTCTCAGCACAGTAACCACAATGCTACTTCAGTCTCAGCACAGTAACCACAATGCTACTGCAGTCTCAGCACAGTAACCACACTGCTACTGCAGTCTCAGCACAGTAACCACACTGCTACTGCAGTCTCAGCACAGTAACCACACTGCTGCACAGCCTTGTCTCAACACCTCCAGGTCAAAACATCTTGGTAAATAATAATTATACTGTACTGTATACTAATAACGGCTATCATACCACACTGCATGTTAGGGTATTAGATATACAGTCCTTCTCTGTAAAACACCAAACTACCAATTCAATATTAATGTGTCCCTCCCACAATGCCATCTGTCATGACTTAGGCTCTGGGAGGCACGTGGTTCATCTATACCCCGTTAGATACACTTGAACTAGCAGCCACTGCTCAGAGCCCCACCATGACACAGCAAAACGGCCTGCTGCTCTGTATGCAGGCTAAACACTTGGCTGGAGCAAATACCCTGCTACAGTACACACCCTATTATCCATCCAGTCTATTCTAATCATATGTTAAACGAGGGAACATCTAAACACAGCAGCAGCAGAATAATAATTTAGGATGGGAATACCCTGTTCTTCCTCCTCTGTCCTTAATGAATAATAATTTAGGATGGGAATACCCTGTTCTTCCTCCTCTGTTCTTAATGAATAATAATTTAGGATGGGAATACCCTGTTCTTCCTCCTCTGTTCTTAATGAATAATAATTTAGGATGGGAATACCCTGTTCTTCCTCCTGTTCTTAATGAATAATAATTTAGAATGGGAACACCCTGTTCTTCCTCCTGTTCTTAATGGGTATTCTGCTCTAAGTGTTTCCATATGTGGCTGTGTCTGAATTAGATGCTGGGGTTGCCAGAGGGCTATTTCTGTTTCTGGCAGCTGAAAGGCACAGCAGTCTGGAGGAATCTGTCCAGGTTGGGTTCAGCTGCACTACCAGCATCCACCATCCATCAACCCTCAAGGAAAAGATGGGGGAAAAAACCTTGTAGATACAATATTTAGCTTAGCGATCATAAGTTACTCATTTATTTACATTCCTAATACATTTCCTTTTTTCGTCGGGGGGTGATGAATCACAGGTGGCCCGGGAAAGGGATTTGATGATTTAGGGCCCAATTCGAGCTCCAAAATTGGTTCCTTCCATATTAATACATCATAGGGAATTAAAAGGTGATTGTGGTATGAGGTGAACCTGGGCCGGGGAGCGATGGAGGTAGCTCAGCCACACTGACACATCACTCAAAAAGAGACGGATGGGGCCCAGAGCCAGTGTAAATTGCTGATCTGATCATTAGATGATAACCAAGATCAATCAAGATAAGGATAGAGAGAGAGAGATGAGATCAAAACATTATTAATAATTAGTGTGTAGACACCAGTGCATAACCATTAGTGTGTAGACACCAGTGCTTATCCATTAGTGTGTAGACACCAGTGCATATCCATTAGTGTGTAGACACCAGTGCATATCTATTAGTGTGTAGACACCAGTGTATATCCATTAGTGTGTAGACACTAGTGCATATCTATTAGTGTGTAGACACCAGTGTATATCCATTATTGTGTAGACACCAGTGCATATCCACTAGTGTGTAGACACCTGTGCATATCCATTATTGTGTAGACACCTGTGCATATCCATTATTGTGTAGACACCAGTGTATATCCATTAGTGTGTAGACACCTGTGCATATCCATTATTGTGTGGACACCAGTGCATATCCATTAGTGTGTAGACACCTGTGCATATCCATTATTGTGTAGACACCAGTGCATATCCATTAGTGTGTAGACACCTGTGCATATCCATTATTGTGTAGACACCAGTGCATATCTATTAGTGTGTAGACACCAGTGCATATCCGAGGCAAGTGTCACGAGAGGGTGCACACACAGACCAAGACGCAGTGCAGGGATAGTAGTTCGACACTTTATTATTATACTATGTATATAATCAAAACGAAATGACGAACTACAGGACACAAACAAACACTATAGACAAACGTCAAGTTCACAAAACACACGAATGAACGGACGTAAAAAAGGCACACTTACTTTCACAGTGACTGCGACAGCAAGTTAAGTTGAAGGTGGGAGGGTAGGAGGGGAAAGGTGATCAGAGCTTGGGTTGCCCTTAGACAGCCTCATTGCACACACACACACACACACACACACACACACACAAACGGTGGTTATGAGTGATGGTCTATTGGGACTCATCATTGCTGGCATCTCAGACGTTGAGTATGGCTGTAAATCGCAAGCTGAAGGAGGCAGGAGTCAGGGTGGGAGTTTGTGGCACGAAAGGGACGGGTCATCTCTACCTTACAGAGGGCACCTGTCAACGCCCAAGTAAGGTTGTCACCTAACGTTCAGACAATTACACGCCATTTTCAATCATAGCCCAGTGTCTAGGACAAGTGAAAAACATAATTATTATAGTGCTTAAAGAATGCACTTAATGAAACAACTCTACAATGTATTAAGCATCTTACATTACCAACGGCTTGAAGGGTTCTCATGACTGGATACGAATAGAAACATTCTCTAAATGACCAAAAGTATGTGGACACCTGCTCCTCAAACATTTCATTCCAAAATCATGTCCATTAATTAACCTAGGCAAGTCAATTAAGAAGAAATTCTTATTTACAATGACGGCCTACCCCGGCCAAAGCTTGGTCAATTATGCACCGCCCAATGGGACTCCCAATCACAGCCGGTTGTGATACAGCCTGAAATCGAACCAGGGTCTGTAGTGACACCTCTAGCACTGAGATGCAGTGGATTAGACCGTTGCACCACTCGGGAGCTAATATGGAATTAGTCCCCACTTTGCTGCTATAACAGCCTCCAGTCTTGTGGGAGCCTCCACTCTTCCTGTCAGCAACGGGTGTGGCTGAAATAGCCAAATCCACTCATTTGAAGGGGTGTCCACATACTTTTGTATATATAGTGTACTGAATAGAATGGAACTCTGGGGAATGTAGTTTAACTTCTATAATAGTCCCT